>OY759270.1:12387425-12404832 GCA_963662155.1 Lamellibrachia columna
TTTTATTATAGTTCCTCAGGACCTAACGCTATCCTGAAGTGAATGCTAATGGGTTGGTGCGGCGACAGAGAATGCCCTAGATACAATGTCTGTTTCAACTCTGGAAACGAAAACGAGACCGGAAGCTGTTTAGCCAATACTTACTCACTTGCATTCTAAAATTACACAACCAAAGATCATTAAGGTACGACACCATGCATTTGCTCCAATATTTTAATTCTCGCTGTAACTGCATTTTTTAATAAACAAACTAATTTAACGCAGAGTTTTTTAGCCAGTGGGACGCAGTAGCAACGCGGTTTACTAGAGAGCGGTCGATTAATCCAGAGGACCGGGTTTCAAGCCCGCCTGCTGCTCTTTCGAAACTTGGGCAAAGCCGTTGGTTCCTTCTACCAGGTATATACATACGCCAGGGGAAGTAAAATATCACACACAGGTGTAAATGTGCAAACTCCTCTGAATTCTATCTCTCAACCACATGAGTTACGACAGAAGCGTCCACTACGCGGCTCAGTCAAGTCTGTCAAATACCTCACGCGAGGACACGATTTAATGAAAAAAGCTGCGCCAGACACAGTGACTGATTAGCCATGGTGGAAGAAATACTGCGTACCTGTCATTAAATGTCACGGGTCTCACGACAAAAGCCTGGCATCTCATGCATATTTTCATAATCATTAGCAATTAAAATAAAAAATAAAAATTCCTCTTTTTTGTGAAAGTGAGACACAGAATCTGTGTGTGTGTGTGTGTGGGTGTGTGTGTGTGTGTGTGTGTTTGTGTGTGTGTGTGTGTGCGTGCGTGCGTGCGTGCGTGCGTGCGTGCGTGCGTGCGTGCGTGCGTGCGTGCGTGCGTGCGTGCGTGCGTGCGTGCGTGCGTGTGTGTGTGTGTGTGTGTGTGTGTGTGTGTGAATGTGTGTGTGTGTGTGTGTGTGTGTGTGTGAATGGGTGGGTGGGTGGGTGGGTGGTGTGTGTGTGTGGGTGTGTGTGTGGGTGTGTGTCGCAAGTGAAGCGAATTTTACGTGTTATATCCGCCTTTTATCGAATAACGTGTGAAACGCGTTCAGTGATTGGTCAACAGGTGAGCATCAACCAATGAGATTTCCTGTTGAGAAACAGTGTAAGCTCTTGTTGAAGACGAGCTTTACTTTACTTTGGAATAAAATGTCTTCATATGCTTCAAATACTCTTGAAATTCAATGGGGTTGGGGCCCCTGAACCCTGGGAATATTTCTCGCGCCTAAGAACTATCCAAAGGTTAACAGCTATGATACTGACCGTTAGTGTTGAAAGAGCTGGCGAGCTGGATGAGCGCCAGCAGGAGGGCCACGGTGAATGTGCACTTGTTCATGATGTCTGCAAACATAGACACAGTCAACAAATTGACGACACCGCGGAAAAAGGACACATGAATGATAAACAACATAAATGTCGTGAAAGTGTATTTAACACGATTTATCATGATTGAACAAGATTGCCATCCAACACAAAAGGCCCATATGACAAGGGTACAAGGAAGCCATTTGCTTATCCAGAGTCCAACAATTTGTAAATCTATGTGTAACCCGCCCTTCTGAGAGATTTGTAATTTTTTTTTTATATTCTCGCTGCTAGCATTTACTCAACCTGTAGACAATCTGTTCCATTAATTTATTGAGAGAATGAGCATTTTCTTATATCCAATATACTCGGATTCTTCACTAATGTAACTTCGCGTCATCAAGTTCTACTATCTTTCTTAAGTGAGAAAAATATCTCTATCAATATTTTCATACCCATTCGATATCTTAACTTCAATTTGATTTCCTCTTAACCCCCTTTGTCTCTAGGATTGTTAAGCCACATTCTTTTATGCCCACAACTAAGCTCTCTCAGATCATTTTAGTTACTCTCCTCTGAATTCGTTCTAGCGTATCCATATCTTTCTTGCGATATGGTCTCTAAACTTGTATACGTTATTCTAAATGACGTCTGGCTTTTGCTTTTGCTTTATGCAGCTATTGTGAACGGATAATGAAAATAACTACCCAAGAAAGATAATCAGGTATGTCTATACAAATAACTCAAATGCTATCAACGACACAATCCCAACACACATACCCGCTCGTTGACGAAAACACACACGTTCATATTTCAAGTGTGCCCCTTGTTATCATGGTGTTAACTTGCTTTGTTGGAATTTGTTAACATCAACATATTGTTCTGAAGCCATTTATACAAAACACGTGTCGCTGGATATTATCGGACACAATTTAATCACAAGATAAAATTGCACTCCAGATGCTACTAATACCGCGGAAACTAACACATACCTGTTTCATTCCTTGCTTGAATCGCGATATGTAATATAATAATGTTAATGCGAGGAGCAAGAACAAAGATGATGCGAGTCGCGAAAGAGGCACTACCTGGTTCACGGTTCACGTATCTACTGCGTCGCTTCACTTCTGACTCGAAGCAGGAAGTCGAACGTTTAAGACGGTGTGTGTCGTTAATAAATGCAACAAAAGAAATGCTGCTATTCACTCGAACGTCAATATTTCACGCTCTTGTTGAACAGGGGGCGTTTATGTCGTTCGAGTCGTTTTAATTGGCGGGCGTGAGCTTAAGTGGTGTCATTACCCCATCGATCTGTGTTTTATGTTCTGACCAGCGTGTGTTATAGCGTTGCAAAGTTTTATTTATATCCTCACGGGCACATTTCATTGACGTCTGTCGCAGCGGTCAGTCCAGTAATATGGAACACATGCTGGTTTGCGTTCAGTTGCCTTTGGTATTCGGCAGTTTTGTGAAGTCCGGTTTCAAGAATGTATGCATAATATCATATTATGCAGCTTGCATTATCTTTAGTTAATGTATTATTTAAACAGCATTACGTGTATAGTTTCGATCAGCGGTCATAATGTTTTATGGTACTAACATTGATTGTTTGTTATGTAGCATAATCTATAGGCTGTCATTGATCGGCCACGTGTGTTTTAATTAAAGACACACCAGAATTTGACAGTTATCTGTTTCTGAATATCGATCATGCCAGGATGTAATGTAGGGGAGACCGGGGAGGTTTGGCGCAATTTTCACTTAATTTAATTTTTCTTTAAGGGAACGTAGGCAGGGCACATCCACTTGATATACGTATGTTTCCTATTCCATCATGTATTAACATACATATTCAACGATTTCCTCTATATTGTAGTATTTACGATATTTCCCATTATCTGACCCCTCGTCAACTGCGCCAACCCGCCCCGTGTACGGAGTAGTTTGGCGCACCTCCTGGGGTACGTTGGCGCATCCCATTACATATATCAAAATGGTTAGCAAGCAGTCATTTAATTCAACCCAAAACACTGGATAAATCACGCATGGCTTTCGAACAACAGAATCACAGTTGTAATATATATATATATATATATATATATATATATATATATATATATATATATATATATATATATATATATATATATATATATATATATATATATATATATATATATATATATATATATATATATATATATATATATATATATATATATATATATATATATATATATATATATATATATATATATATATATATAACTCTGCTTGGAAACGCTCTTTGAGAGTTTCCTGCCGGTCCCAAGCCCGGAAAAAGAGGAGGGTTGGGGGTGGGGCCAGCGACCCCACCCCGTAAAAACAGCCTAGCTACGGAAACTGAAACAAGAGAGAAAACTGCACCGGGCGGTAGGAGAGAAGCAGAACATGGAACTGGATTTATGAAGGATGGGGACCAAACCCACAAGGAAGTCTTCACCCCGATGGCGGATCTCCTGACACCCAAAACTTTTATCATCATCGGATACTGGAATGTGAGAACACTATATCAGACAGGAAGACTGACACAGGTTCTCCGGGAAATGCACCAATATATAATCAGCATTCTAGGTATCATGGAGGCTAGATGGACTGGAGCTGGAAAACGACAGCTGGCGACAGGAGACACCATACTTTGGTCAGGCAGAGAGGACAACCAGCATCGAGAGGAATAGCCCTGATCATCCAGAAGGAGAAAGGCAACACTCTTCGTGAATGGAAACCAATAAATGAACGACTTCTTTATACTAGATTTAACTCCAGATTTATTAAACTTTCAGTGATAACCTGCACCTACAGAGGAAGCAGAAAAAGAGGAAAAGACAGTACGACAGTCTTCAGTCAACTTTGGAAGAAATCCCCAAACATGATGTACTAATGGTTCTTGGGGATTTCAACGCACGTGTTGGGAGCGACAACACTGACAGGGAAAGGATCACGGGCAAACACGTAACAAATACGATGACCAATAATGGCAATAGGTTGTGTTACATGTGGGGAGAATGACCTCGTGATTGGAGGGACACTCCGAGTGCTGGAAACTGACAGCCAAGCTAGCACATAAGCTTAATATCTTCCAAAACAGGTGTATACGGAAAATCCTAGGGGTATTTGGCCCAACACCATTACTATTGATGAACTGCTCCGCAAAACTGACGCAACATCCCTGGCTACACAGGTAAAGAGGAGAAGATGGAGATGCACCTGGCGCAATGCCCAAGACAGCCTTACGCTGGACAGCAGATGGTAAAAGGAGACGTGGTCGCCCAAAAGAAACATGGAGACGAACAGTGGAGAAGGAGATGAAAGAATGAGGCTTGACATGGAACACCATCACCAAATGGGCTGCAGACCGACAGCAGTGGCGCTCTCTTGTTGATGCACATAAAGCATCATGTATGTATATATGTATGTATATAGGTATGTATATATGTACGTAAATATATATATATATATATATATATATATATATATATATATATATATATATATATATATATATATATGCTGTTGTGCCATATATAATGACTTTAAGTTAATTTCAAAAGCATTTGGAGACATCTGAAGACACTTTTTATTCAAAAGGTAAATCCAATCACAGTCACTGTCTGTGTGGCTATACGTGCCTACACTGCTTTCCAACAGGGACTCTCATTGGTTGGTGCTCACCTGTTGAGCAATTAGTGACCGCGTTTCATACATTATTCGATACATTTCACTGAGACCTTCGCTTGCGACATACACAAGTAAATTCTGTGTCTCATTTTCGCAAAATAATTTTGTTTTCATAATTTTCGAAATATTATGATAATATGTGTGCGATATCAGACCTTTGCTGTGAGACCGTGACATTTAATGCAAAACCGTGAGTTTCATGGCTTATGCGTGAGAGTTGGCAGGTATGCAATAAGCTAATTCCTCAAATAAGTGTAAACTTTTTCAGCTAATACGAAGCATTCGAACCCACTTTAAACAGCGATTATATTGACACAAGTAACCAGACGTTGTGAAGACGTTGGGTTTGGTTGTCGACTTGATTTCAACGTTGTGGCGACATCAAATTTCCACGTCCTTGTGACGTCGATGACCAGACGTGGTAAAAACGTTGTATTTATAGATGAAACTAGTTGGTTGAACTGTCGATGTGATTACAACGTTGCATGGATGTAAAATTTCCACGTCCTTATAACGTTGATAACCAGACGTTGTGAAGACGTTGGGTTGGGTTGTCGACGTGATTTCAACGTTGTGCCAACGTCATATATATCTACGTCGTTATCACGTCGATGGCCAGACGTGGTAAAAACGTTGTATTTATAGATGAAACTAGTTGGTTGAACTGTCGATATGATTACAACGTTGCATGGATGTCAAATTTCCACGTCCTTATAACGTTGATAACCAGACGTTGTGAAGACGTTGGGTTTGGTTGTCGACTTGATTTCAACGTTGTGGCGACATCAAATTTCCACGTCCTAGTGACGTCGATGACCAGACGCTGAGAAAACGTTGCATTTATGTTGTTCGACGTCGCAACGTATATACAACTAATAATCAACGTCATACCGACGTTGTATGCCGGCTGGGAACGCACAGAAATAAAACGGATTTTGCAAACGTTAATGTTTTGGTCGCTGGTTCGCATAATAGTAAAAAAATCCCTATTCTTTTATTTTAGGGTTCTTTCAGTTCGGATAAAACAAATATGAACTTATTTTCGTTAACCCAAACACGCATAATATATAACACAAATTACACACGCAACTGTGAATTACTCCGACCAGTGATGCCATCTGACAGCGGTAACTGTCAACACAGCCAGGCAAGCAAGAGTCGGGTAACCGAGGCTAGGAAGTTGGCGGAAACGATCGTGTCGAACGTGGATGATGACTAATCTGCAGCCGTGGATCAGGTGTTACACCAACGCACATGCTTCATACTTATGTGTCTTCCCCTTTGACAGAACATTTGTACGTCTACAGAAAATCAACAAAGCCAGTATTGATCATGTGCAATAAATTACGAGTGACTGATTCCACATTAATGTCTACAACATAATGTGCTGTTATAATATGCTCGTTGCATTTTACACACCGACATAAATAAAATTGATCTTTGACTTGACACGTGATACACATAACACAGAAAATCAGTCTTTATAAGAACGACGGCGAATTACCGTTTTCAAACAAACATGACAATAACTTCGGCCCATTCAGACGGGGAACGCTGTAACAAATCGGCTCATCATCCTGCGCCCTAGAATTTTACCGCATGAGAAGATGTCTTCTGTTTCACAAATGGATTCACCTGCGAAATTGATTTGTCTTTGACGCAACAATGTCAGTGGGGCTGCACGCACGAGCCAACTGTTACATGACTTCGCGGATTTCGCAAACAACTAACACGCATTCGCGCACACGCCAAGCACACTCGAACGCGCACACGCGCACACGCGCACACGAACACATGCGCACACGTGCGCACACATTACACCAGTAACATATTTCGTCACAAGGGCGTGTCTTTCTGTCGCACTGTGACGAGAGGTCTATGGCAAGGACAACAGCCCTTTAAATGACCACGCACGTTCAATGGCGCGAAGCTGTGATGTCGCCTTACTCGTCAACACGCAAGTTCCGAAGAGATGGGCAGAACAGCCGTTTTACTTGGCTTGGCTGGGAATTTCCGTCACACTCGAAGATTGGCGATGGCAGTGCTCGAGTCTATAATGGTTTCAACGTCACGCATTATGGCATGACTTAGCTGGGTGAGCGAGCTTATTAAACACAACCCCGCACACATGCTAGCTATAATGATTTCACTCCACTGTGTAAGATAGGGAAACTAATTAGATCTTTGTAATATATTATGAGTGTGAAGTTTCGGTAATAATCAGATACGCACAGGTAAAATTGTCAGCGCAAGGAAAATGGAACTAATGAATAATGGAAGTACACATATTAACTAATTTGAATGTATTATTTGTGAATATTAACATATTGTGCTTGGATGAGTAATGAACATTGAATCTTGAGTAGTCCAATGTCTTGATCTTGCGTGTGTAAAATTCATTTGCCTGCCTGTGTTTATATTATCATGTTTATATTGTCATGTTTATATTGTCATGTTTATATTGTCATGTTTATATTGTCATGTTTATATTATCGTGTTTATATTATCGTGTTTATATTATCGTGTTTATATTATCGTGTTTATATTATCATGTAAACTGTATTAAGAAGCCAGATTTATTGTTGCTTACTCCTACCATTCATCAGGTCCCACACTACGTAATTAAACTGCTCTACTAAACACGTAAACATCAGATAAACTTAAACAATTGTTGTATCTATTTTACAAAACAGTCGCTATAACATTACCGTTTCTCAATGACATGTTATGTAGTAACAGTTGTTGGGCGATGAAAATGGAAGGTGTGACCGAGATGCACCGAAGGCATGATATAATAAACATAAATATCTCAAGATCGGAAAAAAACCCAGCAATGAAGCATTCCCAAGCGCCTTGTGTTTGCGACTCGAAGCAATGCGGGCGTCAGATGTTGTCAAAGTTATGGTGTCTGCTGCTGGCATTATGGACGTTAATTAAACGAGGCATTATTGCATCAGCTGATGTACAGTAAATCAGTCTGGAACAGGGAATGTACAAAGATTGTCACTGGTTAACGGTGTTAAGGGACATTGTCACGCTGAATATATACACATCGGGTGAGAGCAAAATAACTTCTTTACAACACGTGTTAAAATTGTGATCTGTCATCTGTTATTTAATATTTCTGAAAACACAAAACTTGCCGATGAATTAAATATGCCGTTTTACGACATCTACGGATATCGCTTTACGGGAATTATTGGCAGACCAACAAATCGTCAGCTTTAAAGGTGACATATAACGCGTAAATATACTGCAACAATACATTTTAAAACATAAAATGTAACATTGGGAATTTATATGTATTTGTGATAAAACTAATAAGATAATTGTGGCTTTCTAATTACACACCTTATCAGTTAACCATGCAGTGACACTCGATATACATTCCCTTTAAAACTCCACAACCAATCAGCGAGAGGATGGAGGTCACGCCCATGATCAGCATTGACCCACACAGTGTTTCCCATTTTGGATATCCACTATTTTGATCCTTACCAGATCTAACAACTAAAGTAAATTCTTTCGATGATTTGAACAAAAATAGGCATTTTTTTAATGACTGCGAATGTTACATAAACTATTCACACACTACCTGGACACCACTGAACCGGATTTGCGATAGGCTAAATCAGTTTAGGAAGCAGTTTTAACTACACCAAATCTGTTATAATGGAGTCATAGAATACATCCTATAATATTTATAACCGATCAATCACTGTTTGTCTAGCAACTAGGTCCGTTTAGCAAACGAGGTCACCACTGTCGGAATTTACGTCGTATTTTCGTTGCATTTATGGCCCGAACATTTGTCTTCGTTTTTATGGCCCGAACATTTGTCTTTGTATTTATGGCCCAATCATTTGTCTTTGTGACAAAACCAAAGGACACGGTTGCTTCAGCTGGAATATTATGTGGGAACGATCTATGAACAACGTATGGAAATGTGTCTGTATTAGTCGCTGTTTACGGTCATTCGCCGATTCGACGGTTCATCCGATGTTTGGGGATTGCAACGAATAATATATTTGCTGCATCTTAATATGAGGCCATCATTATTTTTTCCGAAGAGATTTGCATTCGTCCACGACACAAAACAGCTATAAACCTTTCGGGGAGGAGGTCGTAGTTGCCCGTTTTAGGACATAATTTCAGAATAAATGATGACAATATTGAAACACTTGACTTGAAATGAGTTAGGTTTTCCATACGAAGAGAATTCAAATGACGTTGACTTCCTTCGGGGTGATCACGCGCCTCTATGCACGTAGCTTACGTTCATGTTGATTTCATTTCACCCTTGTAAACGGCTGGTTCGAACTGACGCACATTAACTAGTCTCTACCGAGTACAATTAGGGGGTGCTTTATTCATGGGCTGTCCTTCTTTTCTTCCGCTTTGACGCGGTTCCATCAATCACTTCGATATCCACCCAGTCACACTTCGCCCCCATTTATCTCACCCCTACAAAGCCTACACCTTCATATGATATATTTCGTTGTACTTTCGAGCGGCACCGCTGTCGCTAACCACATACACGGTGACAGAAACAGGACGTCCTCCAACGAACGCCCATCAGAAATCTTTACTGTGACCTACGGTAAAGTGCATGATAAACTGAGCTTCTCTGCTATACATTAATCTTATCACATTGACAGATGACCACTTCGCAGTATACAACTGCGTAGTGCAAAACGTGTGTAATCCAACGAAACGTTAATGCTAATATTTGTAAAATGTGTGTGTTGCAACCATGAATGTTTTAGTTGTCATTTGTTGCAACCATGAATGTAACAGGTAGTTGTGAGATCGTTTGCTGCAACCATGAATGTAACAGGTAGTTGTGAGATCGATTGTTGCAACCATGAATGTTACAGATAGTTGTGAGATCGTTTGCTGCAACCATGAATGTAACAGGTAGTTGTGAGATCGATTGTTGCAACCATGAATGTTACAGATAGTTGTGAGATCGTTTGCTGCAACCATGAATGTAACAGGTAGTTGTGAGATCGATTGTTGCAACCATGAATGTTACAGATAGTTGTGAAAGATGTTTGTTGGAACCAGGAATGCAACAGATAGATGTGAGTTATGTGTGTTGCAACTGGGAATGTAATTAATAGTTGCACCTACCAGTTGTGAGACGTATTTGTTATAAGTTCTTTCCTATCATGCCTACGAAAATAAATGGCGTCTTGCGGAAAGTCAAGGCCAGATTTGATTAATTTATCAGAAAACAACAGATCCAACATTTGCTTAATCAAGTCGATAAATTAACGGTAGCTATTTCATGTCTTTAACAGATGTGGACAGTTTGCTGATATGAAAGCCTGTGTATTGACGACTATCGTCGCTTGAAAGCGTTTTACACATTGATCTCTATATAGAGATCAGTGGCTTTATACATAGACACACTGTCTGTCTCAACCTCCGCGCTTACATAACAGTTTATTTTATCACCCCTGCCACAACTTATATTTATATTTTATGTGCGCAGATTTTTTTCACATCTTTCTGTCGTTAATTTAGACTCCTACTGTTTGTCAAGAAATTTCTGAATTTCAATTGCATACAACACTAGAGAGTATTTTGGATTGAAGTGCTACTAAAATATGATAACGTTCATTTTAAGCAAGTACTCGAGACTTGACTTGGACTTGCCAGTGTGTGACTTGCCAATACGTCGGGTGACTTGAAAAGTACGTTGTTGTAACTTGAAAAGTACGTTGTTGTAACTTGAAAAGTACGTTGTGGTAACAGGCCGCATCGAATGCAATATTTATTGAGAATTCATTCTGATCGGCTAATGTTGTGTGGGGGGGGACAGCTTCCGCCAAAATTTCCCGTTAAAAATGATCGCAGACAAACCACACTAATCATGGCGATTGGTGGATCCAAGTGACTTCGGACTTGACTTGGAATTCAGAGAGATGACGCGAGACCTGGACACGAAGGTCATTCACCTGTGACTTGACTTGGTTTGCCAGTTTTTCAGTTGCCAACAAGCCTGGTAACGAGCCGTAAGCAACAATGGCGTCGCCCAGCCTACCAATCGTTTATGCCACTCCATATGCCAGCCGTCCATTTATAATTTAAAATCAAGTTGTGACAGTGTTGACATGGTGAGTGGCAGTGTTGACATGGTGAGTGGCAGTGTTGACATGGTGAGTGGCAGTGTTGACATGGTGAGTGGCAGTGTTGACACGGTGAGTGGCAGTGTTGACATGGTGAGTGGCAGTGTTGACATTGTGAGTGGCAGTGTTGACACGGTGAGTGGCAGTGTTGACATAGTGAGTGGCAGTGTTGACATGGTGAGTGGCAGTGTTGACATGGTGAGTGGCAGTGTTGACATGGTGAGTGGCAGTGTTGACATGGTGAGTGGCACTACAGCTGGGGAGTGAGTAACCTTTTTCAGATTATCGCATTACACGCGACACGACTGCTTAAGTGCATAACAAACAAGTAATCCCGGCGACGCGTAGCTTCGTACGTTGAAAGGTGATTTTAATCCTGCAATAATCTTAACTTGAGACATAAATCAAGCCAGAAACAATGCAGTAATTGAAATTAATACAGTTTATTATCTCTGGGGTACGTACACTGGACACCAATAATCATCAAATCGCAATGCGTAACTAGATAAATGTAAATAAAATATGTTGCTGAAGCCACTACGATGCGCTGTCTCCAGCGCTAGACGGCACTTCTACTCTCGATCAACATCTCAAGGTAAAGGCTGCAAAAAACAAAAATAGAAAATTGATTAATTTTCCGAAACAAAATCATTTCAGATGACATAAGATACATTTTGCTTCGAGATATAAACCCACACTTCACGAATGAAGTGAATAAACATAAATATAAAACAAGATATGCAGAATATACTAATACATGATTTCGTTTCACTTGCGGCCATGACGCCCAGATGTAGCCATTTAATAAAAGTGGTGTTTTCTTATTTACCTATCCCATATTTAATATGCGTGCGCGTACGTGGACAATATAGTTGGAATGGTATATCGTGGCACCTTCCTACTGGACACAGTGCACAGCTGTGGTTCCCAATCGTTCTCTCAACACAAACCATAGCGAAGCGACATAGATGCAATATTTCACCGTTGCACTCAAAGTTGTCCATCAACCCCGCATTCCGATAGTTGTATTCAGTATACGTGTGAAATGAGGAAACGCCTCAGATCATGAGTCATACATATGCATTTGAATGCTACCACATACCGAGGGTGTTACTTCCATACAGCTGTACACGGTATGATTACTGCCAACGGAAAGGGACGGGAAGGCGACGTCATGCGATCCGAGACAGACTACTCTAAAATACTGGTACCCCAACTGTTTGCAAACCCAACAACGGCTTAAGTAACAATCATTTGGAATGGCAGACCTTTTGGCATTCCCGAAATTTACGAAACGAAGTTTCAGCAAACTGTCAACATTCAGCAAATTTGAAAAGAGCCCATAAAAATAAAACACAAAGATGCAAAATGTAAAGGCAAAAATAATCCGACATCCCAAACACTGCTATAGTACCTCGTAATAGTCTATGCCACGAACACTATTGACTCTATGCCACGAACACTATGGACTCTTCACTACTGACACTACTGGCTATATATCACGAACACAACTAGTTCTACAGACAGACTACGACTGTATGTCACGGACACTACTAGCTGTACACTGCTGACACTACTGGCTGTACACTGCTGACACTACTGGCTGTACATTACTGACACTACTGGCTGTACACTGCTGACACTACTGGCTGAACACTGCTGACACTACTGGCTGTACACTGCTGACACTACTGGCTGTACACTGCTGACACTACTGGCTTTATATGACGAACACTACTGGTTCTACACCATGGACATTACTGGCGCAATACCACGAACATTGCTGGCTCTACACCATGGACATTACTGGCGCACTGCCACGAACATTACTGGCTCTACACCATGGACATTACTGGCGGAATGCCACGAACATTACTGGCTCTACTCCATGGACATTACTGGCGCAATGCCACGAACATTACTGGCTCTACACAATGGACATTACTGGCGCAATGCCACCAACATTACTGGCTCTACACCATGGACATTACTGGCGCAATGCCACCAACATTACTGGCTCTACACCACGGACACTACTTGCTCTATGCCACCGACGCCACTCACGCTAAAACAGGTATTCGATGTCCATTCGCAGCGCTTCCGGTTGTCGTCCCATATGATCTTTTCAGGACACGGACGTTGTCCGCCGACCATCCTTCCCGCCACGCAAGTCACGTAGTGCCTGCAGCTGAAGCAACTCTGGTAGTCCTTGTCTGCCTTACCAGCGCACGACCTCACACCTCTGGGCCCAGTCGGGCATGGCTGGCTCGCAGAATCTCCTGTCGCACACAATACGTCAAGTTATGTACAATTTATATTACCGTTGTGAGGCAGGGACAATCCTGTGTTGATGACAGTGGATACGCAATCAGTGTAAAAGTATGTGTACATGTCCTTATAAGTCCTTTTTGATTGTCTCGAGTTGTAGGATTGACTCAAGTCGCACTCGAATCAAACATTTTCATGATTTGACTTGCAATTCAGAACGATGACTCGAGCATTGATTTGACTTGCAGGTAATTGACTTGAAACGTGACTTGATTTGCTAGTATGTGACTTGCCAACAAGTCTGGTCCTGATACGACATGTGGAGTGACACATGCCTAATGCTTATTATAGAGCACTTGCACTTGATTAATCGAGTAAGAATGATTAGTTTATATCAGGTTTCCTTGCACTTAATTAATAGATTAAGCAAGATATCTTTATATCAGGATTCTAAACGAAACCACCCATAGGTTTCTGACGTGACCAAACACGTTTATTTGAGCTTAAAACCTTAAAGGTACAGCGTCTGATGTATCCTGACGTCATATTATATAGTGCATAGTCTAAATGGTATCTATCCTGACGTCATATTATATAGTGCATAGTCTAAATGGTATCTATCCTAACGTCATATTATATAGTGCATAGTCTAAATGGTATCTATCCTAACGTCATATTATATAGTGCATAGTCTAAATGGTATCTATCCTAACGTCATATTATATAGTGCATAGTCTAAATGGTATCTATCCTAACGTCATATTATATAGTGCATATTCTAAATGGTATCTATCTTAACGTCATATTATATAGTGCATAGTCTAAATGGTATCTATCCTAACGTCATATTATATAGTGCATAGTCTAAATGGTATCTATCCTAACGTCATATTATATAGTGCATAGTCTAAATGGTATCTATCCTAACGTCATATTATATAGTGCATAGTCTAAATGGTATCTATCCTAACGTCATATTATATAGTGCATAGTCTAAATGGTATCTATCCTAACGTCATATTATATAGTGCATAGTCTAAATGGTATCTATCATAACGTCATATTATATAGTGCATAGTCTAAATGGTATCTATCCTAACATCATATTATATAGTGCATAGTCTACATGGTATATATTCTAGCATATTGACCTCCCAAATATGTGCTAATGAACCACAATGTTTAGATAGGATTTATCCGTTATCTGCTTGTGAATATCGACCTTGCCGTTCCGCGTGGAATATAAACATGATAATCGAGTGGAAACACACAAGCGGTACAGATACCGGTCAAATCATATGAACAATCGTGGTTCATTAAAAACATTAGAACACTATAACACTTTAAGTTCACTGACGTGCCTCACATTACTACTGTTGATATTGTTGAGCTACATAAAGTGATATAATTAATGTTGTCTCGCTCTGTTCTCGGGAGTGTTCCCTGTCGCTTTAATTGATCGATCGTCATTGCCGAGATAAGTGATTTCGTCATTGGATGAACGCCAACACAACGCAGAACGCGTGCATCGTGCATTCTTCACGGGATCGGTAGTGTATGGGGCTAGTTGGACAGTGATTGAGTGCTGCAGTGAGTGTCTCGGTGTCTAGTGATGACAATGTGTGGAAACTCCTACCTGTATCGTCCGCCATCATTGGGGCCAAGACCGCGTCCTCGTAGCAATCCGGGTCTCCGTTGTCACAATCTGCCAACGCACAAATGATTCAGCGTCAATTTGTGTGGCGACATTAACTACGCCGTAACATTCATTCGTTAATTCAGACACCTAGGTCCCCAGTACGGATTTAATGAGTTTTCCGGCCAGATGAATCATACAAATTTGTTTCAACATGAACATCAATGTACACATCCGGAACGAAAACGAGGATTTCCGGATTAACGGTTAAATACAGAATGTTTTGTGAAATAATGTTGGATGAAGAGAGAGAGAGAGATAGAGAGAGAGATAGGGGGGCAGACATACAGACAGACAGACAGAGCTGGTGTGCCTCTTCTGTTTAACAGCACGCAAAGAGAGGGAGAGGTGGAGAGATGGAGATGGGGAGGGGGAAAGGGAGGGAGACAAAAGGAAGACAGACAGAGAGAAAAGGAGAGACAGAGAGAGAGACTGCGAGACGGCGAGACAGAGAGAGACGGACAGAGACAGATAGACAGACAGACAGACAGACAGACAGACAGAGCAAGCCGTTAATAAGAACAACAGACAACCAATCACTCACTTGGCGCACATCTCTGTATAACTTCCTTCATGGTTTCTCCAGCAGGACACATCTTGATCACCATGTCGTTGTTGTCCCTGCACTCGTAGTACATCGGATCCGGCAAACAACCTCCCACCTTATACCCGGCATCACGATGATCGCATTGGCCATGGCACAGAGCTGTAACGTACACGGACATGTTGCAAATGGGTGGACGCAACGTACAACGGGTGAAAGAGACCAAACCGAGTATAGGTAATATCTGTAGGGTAATATGTGTGCGTGCGTGTGTGTGTGTGTGTGTGTGTGTGTGTGTGTGTGTGTGTGTGTGTGTGTGCGTGCGTGCGTGCGTGCGTGCGTGCGTGCGTGCGTGCGTGCGTGCGTGCGTGCGTGCGTGCGTGCGTGCGTGCGTGCGTGCGTGCGTGCGTGCGTGCGTGCGTGCGTGCGTGCGTGCGTGCGTGCGTGCGTGCGTGCGTGCGTGCGTGCGTGCGTGCGTGCGTGCTTGCGTGTGTGTGCACATTGGAAGAGCTTTACCCCACATGAAAAAATTTACCAAATTTGTAGGACTTCCGCTAAATTGTGTTTGTTTGTTGTATTGTTGCTAAGTTCCTGCAATTATGTTACTATGTAGGTAGCACTAGTGTATGTTTGATAGTGTTAACCGTTTCCGCCTTAGATGAAAATAAGAAGACGAAATCGTATTTGCCTCTAAAGGGGTGTTGGGGAATCCCCAAATTACCCTATTTGTTCTATGAAAAGATTAGGCAGAACGAGTGCATCGTGCATTCTTCAAGGGATCGGTAGTATGTCGTGCTAGTGAGTGATTACGGGCTGCAAATGAAAGGCTAAATGTATCCTATCCTGACCTGGTGGCGCTGGTGGCGCGGGCGGATTCACTGGGCCCAAGATCGCGTCCTCGTAGCAATCCGGGTCTCCGTTGTCGCAATCTACCAACATACAAACGATTCAGAGTCAATTTGTGTTGAACAATTACGTAATAACAGCATATACACGTATATACTGCTCACAATTTCCAAAGGATCACAGGATAATCTGGATATGTTTCACTACAGTATCTGGACTCACATGTGAAGAGCACATCGGACCAAAGAACCCGTGTCTAGTTCAGATGTTCTCTACACCATTCAAGCTCGTGTTGTCGATGTATGTCTGCCAGTGCAATTCGCACCGCTGGTGTTCTCGATCTGAGGCCAGCTGCGTGGAGTAGGTTTCTCGCTGTCTACGTGGAGACGTTAGCTCCTTTTTGTGGTGTCTTTGTTGTAACATTGAGTGTTCGAGTTTTGCTTGCTGACGTCACAAGCTATGTGTTCTACTAACGTGTTGTTGCCATTGGCCGACCACGACCATGTTGTCTGGTCGCTCTTCGTGTCTCATGGAAGCAATTCCATGCCTTAGAGATCATACTTTGATTCACTCCTAGTGCAACGTCAACCCTTCTCTGGGACACCCATCCTTGGAGTGTCCCTGCTCCTCTCGAGAGCGCATGCGTGCCTAGATGGATTCTTCATAGCATTAGATAACACTGAATAAATCAGAACAACTACTAAATGTGCTTTAACAGTCTTGAATATTCTACGACAGCTCCATTCAAGAACGAAAATGACAGTCACGCTTGACCACACAGTCTAAAAAAACACTTGTTCATTGCATGGAAAATGCTTAAAATAGCACGCGTAATATCATATAATAAATATATTATTATATGTGATCCATAGCAAATTGTGAG
>OY759270.1:12410032-12417532 GCA_963662155.1 Lamellibrachia columna
CGAGCGAACACTACGTATATGTGCACCTACCTGGATGGACGAAAACTGTTTCTGTGGTCGTCACGACACGCACGGCCTCTTTTATAATAAACAACAGTTTGAAGAACGACGACTGCGCCACGCCGCTAGGGGCGGGACATCATCGCTCTCGCTGACTGGCGCTCTCGTCCTCGTGATGGATAGCTGTCCCGGAATCGACAACCGGAAGTTACGCCCGCAGAAACTCCAAAATTATGTTAAGATAAATTTGAAGAAGGTAATGCTGTGTGTGGGGTGGGGTTGGGTGTGGCAATGACGAAATATGCAAGACCGACGTCACGACTGAAGAGAGACGCCGCAAAATTTGCAGCTAATTTATCACGTACGAAACTGCGCCGATAAACGCAGATGTTGTATTCCATTAACCATTCGTTAAATCGGCGAAACAGTGCCTATTCAAAGCGGCATTTACCACGACGCGTTTTCCTAACAATCGCAGCTGTGCGCAAGAGGCTAACAACAATGGCAGAATGATGTATGAGTTGGTCGCTGGACGGCGCAAGAGGTGAGACAACGCATACCTGCAATTCTGCACACCTTTCTTTAGCGGTCAATCGAATCAGCGTTCAACTGCACCGTTGAATACTTTTCACGTCCAGTGGCCCATTGATCACATGAATCATGTTATCGGAGTCCGTCCTTATTCGTGTACGCATACAGCTGATTCACACTAATACAACTAATCAAATGAATGATTGAATGAACTGCGGGAAGTCAATGACACCGCCTGCGAGCAACAGCAAGCAAGGAAATGAAACCTATTTAAAGTAACTTGGCTCAGTTAATTTGACAGCTGACTTTTCACAACATTCCTTATGTAAACGTCCATAATTTGTCCGTCACGTAGTGCGCTACTGTTGATATCAATCACCGTTAAGGATTGAGGGATTCCCCACTGGAAATTCCCGGGATTTCCGTCGACTGCTAACTGACATGACATCGGGGAAATTATGGGGACAATTTATTACACAGTTTGCGCGAAAAATTAAATTAATTTATATCAGAAACATGTGATATTTCATTAAGCCCAAGGAGAGTAAAACTCATAACATCTGCACCAGCCTCTTGAATTGTGACATGCGACTGATTTAATGTAATCCACTAACCAGGTGAAACGAATTACCATTTACTGCTATCCGATGTGTTTTATTGGGAAACATTCTATTTAATTCCAATGATTGTCAATTCGCCACGTGCATTACACCAAAAGACGTGCAAGATGAGGTGTTTCAGTCGTTTACAGATGCTGCTTGGTTACAAAAAATAACCACACTGGGGGTGGGGTGGGGTGGGGTGGGGGGGTACAGTGGATCACGAAGGTCAATACCTAACCTCAGTCGGGACATATGAGGTGAAACCACAGTCGGGTTTTCCATACGAGGCCATTGTACCGTTTCTTTGGATATCTGGACAATTTAACCAACACGTTTTTACGTTTATCTTTACATTTCCACAGCACATTTAACATCTGTTTTCCAACATCTACGCCTGAAAATCTTACAAATGACGCAAGACATTTCCCCACAAATTAATCACAAACCTGACCCCCTCAATTTCTGCTATGACCGATCAGTGATTTCACATTGTTACGTCAAACAGCCTATTGGCACCTGTTATTGCCAGTTACCGACTTACATGTGCTCACTCATGGGAAAGCTCTGACGTGAAGCTGGGCAAAAGGTTACCCAAACCATTAGAAATGCTGTCAGAAATGAACATATAATGTCTATAATTAACATATAATGTACAATCCACATTTCCATTTTTTTATGTGGGTAATGGCGGATAAATCCTGACAGTGGTATGTAGCTATATTTTATAGTCAGGGCGTCTTCAAGTGTCTGCCAAGTCCGGAAACTATCGCAAATTTAAAGTGGCCACACTTTGTACACTCTCAACGTGGCAGATTCTGGTGGATATTATTCAACGAATAGCTAAAATCATATCCAGAACGTGACACGATACACACTGCATTCACAAGAAATCCTTAGACAAGCGTTGGAACATATACAGCCAAGTATGTAAATATGAAATACTTTATTTGTGAGACTCAGTCTAACTAAATTATATATTTAAAACAGTTGTTATTGATTACTTTTCTTCCATCACACAAACTGATAATACGTGGTCCTAATTTAAAGGAAAATAGAGGAACGATATGACATGCACTGCCAAGAAACGACGGGGGGGGGGGGCAGCTGCCCCAGCGGTACTTGGGCAGAACAGACGGCTGACACGCGCTCTGATGTCACTTCTTTCCTCTCACGCAGGATGTCGTACACGGTCGTTGCCTGCCTGGTCTTCTGGCGTTCGGTCCTGAAGGAGTCCAAGATGTTCAGATGTTCCAGAAAACGTCGGGGCTCGAGCTGGAGGGCTGCGCGACCAAACTCGGGACCCTGCTCTCTTCGGCGAGGAGGTGAAACACGAGACATCGTTCTTGAACTTGCCCGTGACGGTCAGGACATTCCACATGTGTGTGAATGTGGCCCACTGTGAGACAAGCTTCCCGAAACTGAAGCCAACATGACGTACTCTCACTCAAGTGTGAGGCTACACTGATTGAGTAGTTTGGCGAGACCGACTGAGTGTTTATCCATGTCGTTCACTCCGACTCCGACTCCCAAAGCCCGAAAGATTAGGCTCTAACAGAAGATGAAGGAGCTTCAGTCCCGGTCTCGCCGGCTTATCTTTTCTGAAGTGGTCGACGTGGCAGTCGCAGGACGAGTTCGTAGTGAATAGTGAAGTAATGTGAAGTTGATATTTGTTATTTTCTTTTTGACCACTCTATATTCAGTCTTTTGTTGGCTAATCGCTATTGGGGATTTTATTCCGTTGCAGGAATTGTCTTGGTTTTGTTGGAGGTGTGAATTTTTTTTAAGTGTGGCAGCGGTTGGAGCAATGATAAGATGACACACACACACACACACACACACACACACACACACACACACACACACACACACACACACACACACACACACACACACACACACACACACACACACACACACACACACACACACACACACACACACACACACACACACACACACACACACACACACACACACACACACACACACACACACACACACACACACACACACACACACACACACACACACACACACACACACACACACACACACACACACACACACACACACACACACACACACACACACACACACACACACACACACACACTGTCCATAACTGTGCTCTTTGTTGGGGCGGCACTTTTTACTCTTGCACCCAGAGTCATAGCTAGGTATTCATCAGCTGATTGAACTAAGGCGACGTGGAGCGAACGAAATTGCCCAAGTTTCGAAACGATAAAGGATCCTCTCCATTGAGAGTCCAAACTGACATCAGTGTTTTGTATCAGATGATGTGACTAAAAGTTCGATTATAAAGTAGCAGGCTCTGTTACAGATGGTACAGATGTAGACAGTTTGATGTAGGGGCGTGGTTGTCGATGGCCTTTCTCTCCGACGCTCTCTCTTCTCCATCCACAGTTCGTTTCTTCTCTCCTCTGCCTTCCTTGTTCCCCTCTGCCCAGCCTTATTCCCCTCTGCCCAGCCTTGTTCCCCTCTGCCCAGCCTTGTTCCCCTCTGCCCAGCCTTGTTCCCCTCTGCCCAGCCTTGTTCCCCTCTGCCCAGCCTTATTCCCCTCTGCCCAGCCTTATTCCCCTCTGCCCAGCCTTGTTCCCCTCTGCCCAGCCTTGTTCCCCTCTGCCCAGCCTTGTTCCCCTCTGCCCAGCCTTGTTCCCCTCTGCTCAGCCTTGTTCCCCTCTGCCCAGCCTTATTCCCCTCTGCCCAGCCTTATTCCCCTCTGCCCAGCCTTGTTTCCCTCTGCCCAGCCTTATTCCCCTCTGCCCAGCCTTATTCCCCTCTGCCCAGCCGAGTTCCCCTCTGCCCAGCCTTATTCCCCTCTGCCCAGCCTTATTCCCCTCTGCCCAGCCTTGTTCCCCTCTGCCCAGCCTTGTTCCCCTCTGCCCAGCCTTATTCCCCTCTGCCAGCCTTGTTTCCCTCTGCCCAGCCTTGTTCCCTTCTGCCCAGCCTTATTCCCCTCTGCCCAGCCTTATTCCCCTCTGCCCAGCCTTATTCCCCTCTGCCCAGCCTTGTTCCCCTCTGCCCAGCCTTATTCCCCTCTGCCCAGCCTTGTTCCCCTCTGCCCAGCCTTATTCCCCTCTGCCCAGCCTTATTCCCCTCTGCCCAGCCTTGTTCCCCTCTGCCCAGCCTTATTCCCCTCTGCCCAGCCTTGTTTCCCTCTGCCCAGCCTTATTCCCCTCTGCCCAGCCTTATTCCCCTCTGCCCAGCCTTATTCCCCTCTGCCCAGCCGAGTTCCCCTCTGCCCAGCCTTATTCCCCTCTGTCCAGCCTTATTCCCCTCTGCCCAGCCTTGTTCCCCTCTGCCCAGCCTTGTTCCCCTCTGCCCAGCCTTATTCCCCTCTGCCAGCCTTGTTTCCCTCTGCCCAGCCTTGTTCCCTTCTGCCCAGCCTTATTCCCCTCTGCCCAGCCTTATTCCCCTCTGCCCAGCCTTATTCCCCTCTGCCCAGCCTTGTTCCCCTCTGCCCAGCCTTGTTCCCCTCTGCCCAGCCTTATTCCCCTCTGCCCAGCCTTGTTCCACTCTGCCCAGCCTTATTCCCCTCTGCCCAGCCTTATTCCCCTCTGCCCAGCCTTATTCCCCTCTGCCCAGCCGAGTTCCCCTCTGCCCAGCCTTATTCCCCTCTGCCCAGCCTTATTCCCCTCTGCCCAGCCTTGTTCCCCTCTGCCCAGCCTTGTTCCCCTCTGCCCAGCCTTATTCCCCTCTGCCAGCCTTGTTTCCCTCTGCCCAGCCTTGTTCCCTTCTGCCCAGCCTTATTCCCCTCTGCCCAGCCTTATTCCCCTCTGCCCAGCCTTATTCCCCTCTGCCCTCATGCTGGGGAAGATTGCACGCTCAAAGACATCCTTGTTTCGTGTGCGCCCCTGCCAGGTGATGCCAAGTATGCGTCTGAGGCATCGGAGATGGAAGCTGTTGTTCCGTTTTTCCTGCTATGTTGTCCACGCTTCAATACCGTAGAAAAGGGTGCCTACGACACAAGCCTTGTACACTCGAACCTTGGTGTTCTCGGTGAGAACGGTGTTCTCCCACATCCTATTGGATAGCCTTAACATAATAGATACTGCGCTTATTGATTTCTACATCGAATAACAGGTTCCTGGTTGTGGTTGACCCTACGTAGGTGAACTCCTCCTCATGGGCCAAGAAATCAGCGAAGCTCATACTGATGCCTGGAGCTTCGCTGATTTCTTGGCCCATGAAATTGGTCTTTTTCAGGCTTATGGCCAGGCCAAATTCTGGGCAAGCTTGTGCAAGTTGGTTCCTTTTCAGTGTGTGGTGTCAGCGCTGCGACGTCACCGAATAACATCTCCCGAAACAGGACCTGTTGTAGCTGTCGCACACAGACGGCTCAGGTTGAACAGCTGGCCATCAGTCCTTGTATGTAAGCACACACCTTCTGGATATGTATATATATATATATAGAACACATTAGCGACATATTGTGGGGGATATTTACTTGAGTTCTCATGAACATCAATAGTCGCGTCTAAGTACATGACCGAGTTTGTTTTGCGAATGCTAGCCGTTTGGTCTACAGTCAATAGACATCGTGGTATCATGTTCGGAAAGTATACTTTGTTGGTAATATATAAAGATCCACGCGGGTGGTTTAATATTTCATTGGCCACATCCTATGTTGTTCTAGACAGATGTACTGCTGGCTGGTTTGTATGTATGCTTTCCTAATGGTACCTTTAAGATATACATCAATCTCGGAAAAGATGTCTCGAGCCTCTGACGTTGTAGTCATAGACCTCTATCACAGAATGCTGCAAGTAGTCCAACATCCCGTCGATTAATCGACCAGTAATCTGCCATGGGTGAGAACGGTTTCCCATCCCGTAGTTCACGGGATCGTGTGCATCTTAGTGCAACTAATTAATCGAAGACATTACGGGTTTCCGTTTCAATTTTTTCACGATATAGTTGTGGGCGTTAAAGCATTACTCATATATATATGTGTATATCATATATGTCGCGGCTAGCTAGGCCTGCACATCGGTGTCTGACAGTTCACATGCACATCTAAATCCAAGAAAATGCACAGTTTCGAAGCAGATAGGCCTACACCAAGACATTCATGTTGACTAGCGAGATATGAGAGGACAGTAGCGAGTTCCTTTATTACCAGTCAAATGGTTCAGCATGATGACTTTGTGTCGTGTAATTATGGTGTATTTTAAAATAATTTTGTTACGTAATGTATTTCTCCAATATAACCACTCTATGGTCGGTCATCTTGTCTCCATAGACCCCGACGGAAATAAGCCGTAATGGCTTCTGGGGTTATCCTCGGTGGAGGCTATGTGTTTATCGGTCATGTTATTGCCGTGTTTATACACATGACTAAAACGATGTCCTCATCTTACGTTGGAATCCAGGGACGGCGTATGACGTCATCACAATGAATGACGTCAGGCGGACAGCGACGCTAGTTACGACGTAAATTCTCAATTCCGTATATATTATTAGAACACCCGTGAATTATTGATGACATGATAATAAATATTAATAAGATACTTATTACTTTGGTTAGCGTCACAATGGTGGGGATGCATATGCAACAAATATTCCCTCTCGCTCTCTCCCTGCAGGGTGAGTTGTGGTATCCACGCGTTCGACTGTCTGAAGGCATTCACACCATAGTAGGTATCTGTCATCGGATAAAGAACCTCAAATCAAAAGACAGTCGTTGCTAGTTGCTCATACCTGGGACATGGCCCCCCATGTGGATCCGAGACCCCTTACTTATAATATATATATATATATATATATATACTAATATATATATATATATATTATTTGTACATATATTTGTTTACATTTCTTTAGTGTGTATGTATGTGCCACCATATATATATATATATATATATATATATATATATATATATATATATATATATATATATATATATATATATATATATATATATATATATATATATATATATATATATATATATATATATATATATATTAGTGCCCTGTGCGGGCCGGGCCGGACCTCTACATAATTTTGCCGGCCGGGTCGGGCCTGGGCCTACATACTGAACCTGTCTGTCTCAGGCTAGTGAATGCAGCCCTGCTGGAAATGCCACTTGGGTGTCAGTGCCAGTGGGTGACATTTAATTGAAATATCATATTAAATTATGTTAACTTAGTTGAACTAATTCAATTAACAATATAAATTGGGGTTATGGCTTGCATATGGGTTAAGTCAGGGTTAGATAGACAAATCTCCTACCCTAACCATAAGCCAATACATTAAAGCCACATATAACAAATGTTATCATATTTAATAGTAATGACACTAAGAAGTTTTTCTTTATTTTTCTTCAGGATATTCGTAAGTTTG
>OY759270.1:12422532-12430032 GCA_963662155.1 Lamellibrachia columna
GAATGGGTGAGTGAGTGAGTGGGTGAGTGAGTGAATGGGTGAATGAGTGCATGGGTGAGTTAGTGAGTGAGTGAGTGAGTGAGTTAGTGAGTGAGTGAGAGAGTGAGTGATTGAGTGAGTGAGTGGGTGAGCGAATGGGTGAGTGAGTGAGTGGGTGTGTGGGTGAGTGAGTGAGTGGGTGAGTGAGTGTGTGAGTGAGTGAGTGAGTGGGTGGGTGAGTGAGTGAGTCCGTGAGTGGGTGAGTGGGTGAGTGAATGGGTGAGTGAATGGGTGAGTGAGTGGGTTAGTGAATGGGTGAGTGAGTGAATGGGTGAGTGAGTGAGAGAGAGAGAGAGAGTGAGTGAGTGAGTGAGTGAGTGAGTGAGTTAGTGAGTTAGTGAGTGAGAGAGAGAGTGAGTGAGTGAGTGAGTGAGTGAGTTAGTGAGTGAGTGAGTGAGTGAGTGAGAGAGTGAGTGAGTGAGTGAGTGAGAGAGTGAGTGAGTGAGTGAGTGAGTGAGTGAGTGAGTGAGTGAGTGAGTGAGTGAGTACCAAACATAGGATCGATGGGTGGATGAGTAACGCCAGTACGTAAGGCGATGAACTGGTGGTCAGTATTTTACCAGCGATGTGCAACTATCTGGAAGACAATGCAATATAATAACACTATTTCAATTAGCACAACACACCACTTTAAGATTTTATTGAAGACATTGACAATATAGCAGTGTTGTTCACAGTAATTAATTAACAGTAATTAAACAATTAACCGTTGTATTCGACATATCTAATTTTACGATGTCGCAAGGGACATTAATAACATTCGGTGACCGGAATACGAGGAATCGTCGACTAGTCTTAGGCTTGTGAAATCTTCCGTTACATATCATAGGCGACGGTCGGATGGGCTTTGATGCCGGTCACCTCTTCCGGAGACAACGCCGTACGAAAGAAGCATATCTGGAAAACAACATTATCATTGTTTTTATGCAGGACTCCATCACGCATGACATACCGTCATAAGACATTTAATTTGTTATTCTAGAAGGTTGGAAGTAACGAATTAACACGAAGATAACCACTAATGTGTTAATCGTTTTCAATCTGAAAATGTTATAAATCGACAAATGCAATGCGTTGATTTACCTGCAGGAGGGAACATTAAATTAGCTACGTCCTATGTATACTAATTTATTCCTAAACCAGTGGTCAGATGGTCATAATTCTATGCGACTACCGACCTCATCCATGAATCCCTTGAAGAAGGTCGTTTTCTGGTTAATGAACGAGCCGATCACCAGGGGGCAGTGACTACGACGTATCGGTCCTGTAAATATCGGAGGAACATATTGCATGCCGAAACCGCGATACTGCACGCGCACATATTCTCTGTTGTGCCTACGAAATTACACTATCATAGTCTATGCAAGCGTATGTGTACTTTTTGTTCGTTTCTATATGAGTGTATTTGCGCATGTATGTAGTTATATATCGCAGTTGAAGAGTCAAAACAATGGAATTCCATTATGAACAGCACCACGTGGTCGGTTGGATATGTGTTTGTTACACTAACTTCTATCACATGAAAATGGATTTTCATTGTTTTGTTTCCTTGTCAGATATGTTGTTGAACAAAACAATGAAAGTCCATTTTGATGTGTTTAGACGTTAGTGTAATAAACACACATCCAACCGACCACATGGCGCTGACCATAATGGACTTCCATTGTTTTGACTCTTCAGCAGCGATATATAGGGGTGAAAGCATGTGGGTATGTCGTTATGTCGTTATGTAAGTATGTAGCTGTATAGTTATATAGGTATGTAGGCATGTAGTTGTGTAGCTATGCAGGTAGCTATGTAGACATGTAGGCAAGAATTCATGCACGCATATGCATGAATGCAGGTAGAATAAGGAGTGGCAAAGCGTTCGTAGTGGGGAAAAGCGCCCCGCCCGCCCCGCCCGCTACGCCAGCTATCCTGACGAATACTGAATGTTGTGGCTCTACTGGTGATCACGTGATTCACTGCAGTACAGCAACGAACTGTCCGCGCCAAAATGTGTTTGATTTGCACGATATATCCCTAGTGTAATAGGCATGGTAGGTATTCGATACCATGGGCGCTTTGCCACACCTTACTCTATGCATGTGTGAATGTATGAATGTGCGCATGCGTGTATGCGTGCATGCGTGAATACGTACGCGTGTGTGTGTGTGTGTGTGTGTGTGTGTGTGTGTGTGTGTGTGTGTGTGTGTGTGTGTGTGTGTGTGTGTGTGTGTGTGTGTGTGTGTGTGTGTGTGTGTGTGTGTGTGTGTGTGTGTGTGTGTGTGCACGTGTGTGTGTGCGTGCATGCATACATGCGTACATGCGTGAACGAGTGTATGCGTTTATACGTGCATGCGTGTATGCGTGTATGCGTGCATGCATGTATGAATGCATGCGTGTATGCGTGTCTAGACGCACCTTCAAACGGCTGACTCGACACCGTCTTTCCGTCCTTGTACACAGTCAACAGTGTACCGTTCCATGACATCGCCAGGTGGTGCCACTTTCCTCCTGGCGCCTGCATCGACACAACAAACCGAACGAAATAGTAGTGTATCAATGTATCAATGTATCAATGTATCAGTGTATCAATGTCACATGAAACATTCTTGTTAGTCTATTTCGTAGGTGAACTTGTAATACGACCAGACAGTTGCCTATACGGTCTGACGCTATCACATTCGGCCGCACTGTCGGAGCTGATCCACGGGGGGGGGGGGTGATTAAAATATGTTGTCAACAAAACAACAAGCACTCGGCACATATCATACACGTGTACTAGTGAGGGCGTGACAGGGGACTCGACCTCACATCTTGCAATTTTATGGGAGAACCTCCCATCTGCCACCTGTTTTAGGGTCCAACCTCTCATCTCGCACCATTTTAGATAGCATACCTCCCACCTCCTATCTTTTTGGACGCCAACCGCCCACCTTCCACAAATAATTAGGACCAACCTCCCAGCTCCCAGCTCCCAGCTCCCAGCTCCCAGCTCCCAGCTCCCAGCTCAAACACTACATCCTCAATAGTCGTAGCTATTTGCGGAATTGTTACAGGGGTGTAGCGCTGTTTAGCAAATAATACTAGGCAAAGATATTCCTGCAAACAATATACGATGGAAGAGAGGGGGGTGTATATGTTTCATTGCAGACCAAGAAAGGAGTCCTCATGTGCTAAGTGTGGTCTACAGTATGAGAACCATAGACGATAAATAAGGTTATAGAGGATATAGTAGCAACAACATAATTGTGGTCCCGTGGAAGAATACAAAACAGTTCTTGGACACAACAAAGACAATTGCTGAAAACGTATAACATAATAATAATTATTATATTTAGAAATAGTCAGACTGAAAAAAACGTTACTGAAAAAATATATGTTGAGTCAAGTAATAAAATACAATTATTGTCTAAACATTTGGCTTGGAAGAACAGCAAATGATGTGCAGTTGATTAAAACCGCAAGCGATGAAGAAGACGAAAAAGACGAAGAAGAAGAAACATAACGAAGACGAGTAAGAAAAAGAGTAAAAGTAACTAGAAGAAGAAGACGAAGATGAAAAAGGAGAAGAGGAAGAAAATAAGAAGTAAATGAGGAGGAACAAGAAGAAGAGGACGAAGAAGAGAAATAAGATGAAGAATATGCAGAAGTAGACGAAAGAAAAATAAAAAGAAGAAGACGAAAAAGAAGCAGAGGAATCAGAGGAAGAAGATGATTGTAAAAAGACGTAGAGGAAGAAGAACAATAGGAAGAGGATGCAGAAGAACAAGAAGCAGATGAAGAAGATGAAGAAGAGGAAGAGGAAGAAGAACGGGAAGAAGAACAAGCGAAGAACAGGAAGAAGAAGAGAAAGAAGATGTATACCACTCACGCGAGCCCCGTCGATTCCAGCCGCTTCCACGCGACTCCTCAGCCCTGCGCTAACGTGCCCTCGGTTTGGGGTCGACACGTAGAGTGAGTTGGCCTCTGCGAATGGCGATGACTGGAAGCAGTCGTTGCTGACGAGTCCTTGGTAGCGGCGTCCTCTCTTAAAACGCTTGTAGAACAGACTGAGAGCGAACTCTTTGTAGCTGTCGTAGCCGCTAGAGAAGAACGGAATCTCCAGGTTAGACTGCCCGTCGAAGTAGCCGCATTTCTTGTGGATGCGGCACATTTTGCGGCCTTCCATCACCTGGACCCCGGAGTTGAGCACCCAGAGCCAGTTGAGACCCTGAACTCCGTCCCAGCCGTTGTCGAACGTCACGCACGTGAGCATCCGACGTGGCGCTGAAACAACAAACAGGTCACGTGACGCACACTCACGGAATCAAGGAGCTATCTAACCTTTCCCTCTATAATAATATGTGATCTTATCTAGCGCCGGTATCCGCCCAGACCAGGCGCTTATCAGAGCAAGGTTTTTTGGCAGCAGTTTATGAGACCAGTTGGCTGTATGTGTCCAAGACATGTTTTTCCCCATTTCCCTGCGTGGGATCTTTTACTTCCCCTGGCATAGACACCGGGTAGAAGGGACCGAAGCGGCAGAAGGTGAACGTGGATTCCGACTCCGGTCCTCTTGATTGATAAGTCCGTTGCTCCAACCGCTGAACTGGGCCTATTATAATCATTGAGCGGGAAATCATTACAATTTGTAACGGTCTGTCAGAGCTGGTCTCACTTGGGTGTTGTGACAGATAAAAGTGAATTCAGTGAGATTCGTGATCGTAATGCATGGGTCAGCCTCGGTTTGAAATATACTATTATACGAAACTTGGCGAAGCATAGGTAACGACGGACAATCAAAGAAAACCGAAATGCGTTGCGAGCAATTGTACGTAAGTGCGACATACGAAAACGCTGTGAATCAGTTTAAGTATGAGATGAGAACATTCACACGAAGGTCATTGCATCATATGAAAATAATCATTTACATATTGCCATAACCTACAGGTACGCGATGCTTTTCCTTTTTTAATACATTTATATATTATATTTAACATTTGAAGAAAGTTAATGCGTTTATTAAGTAAACATTATTTCCACCCCGTGGAATGTTGCATACATATCCATGCCCGTCCTCACGTGGGTTCGGGGGGTTTTAACGAAACCCCCTTTTTGAAATAATCTTGTTTAACTGTAACATTTTCCCGAAATTATCCCAGTAATCCCCGGCTGATTGTGTATGCGTGAACTCCCCTTTTCGAAACCCAGAGGACGGGCCTCACAGACCAGGGTTGGGCAAGGAAGCCCAGTGACGGCGAATTACGTCATACGTCATGACGACATGGCATGTAAACATGTCACATTAAATGTGTAACATTGAGATGATGACGTTAACATATTAAATGTTGTGATCTATGAGAAGTCTACAGGAAACTCGAGACTAGGCTGATTAATTGCTATAAAGACAAATAAGCGCGTGGGTGAGGAGCAGTAAAACATATATAGCTACATAGGCGTCAAGTGATATACAGCTACAGTTGACCTGAAACAGTGCGCATCGACAGCCGTATTTGTATTACTCGACTTAGTGTAGAGTTCGACCGTTGAAAGTGAGTACGTGTGTCACCTCGTCTCGCCGGTATAGTCACGTACGTACGTGTCTCAGCCGCCACTCAGTCTGTGTTAGTTAATGTGCACACGACCGCAGACACTTGACATATAAAGTGTGTAGCTCGGCTTTACCTTTAATGAGATAGTGTACTCAAAGTTGCCATCCTTTAATTAGGAGGAACTCTTTCCAAAAGTGTAATTGTTTAAACCATGACATTCAATGACACTTTTAATATGTAAGTTATATTCAATAATGAATGATAGCTACACATTACGTTTCGTTATTGCAACAACTTATAGTACATTCTTAATGTAGAAGTTACATTACTGAAATATTACCCGCCTGCTGCTCATTGGTGAATACCTGGAACGATGGAACGATGACTACTATTAGGAAACGCGTCTCCAAAATATCATTGATTGAACAAGGAAGTTTCTAGTTCTTTCGCGTATTAAGTACGTAGATGTCAAGTAGCGCTGCACTGGCAGTGCTAAGCGCCGCCTAGTGCCGGTATATGACAGGGCATAGCGTTGACGCCGTTTGGATAACGAGAAACATTCATCTCAAGTTACGGCTTTACGCCCGTAGTGCGTAGTGCGTAGCTATTCCGCGCTGACGTAGTCAGCCGCGGTGACTCGGGGTCGCTCAAGTGCGTCCATGTATATCGCTCCGCCGATATGTGTCACCTCAACTGACACACTCAACAACAGTGGCGCCCCTCACCGTGTCACCACTATTACAACTTGGTTATACATTTAAAAAAATTATGACTGGCGGAGTACAAACAATTGGTAGGTTGGGCGACTTGATACATATAGCATTTGTGCTCTTCAGAGACGTAAATAGTTTCACACAAAAACGAGCGTTATCGTGTTTCTCGTTAAATTTCAAGACACATACTACACACAATTGTATGCAATTAAAATTGAGAAATTTCCTGATAAACATTTGGGAGTTTACCAAATGAAATAAAGACGTGTTAAATCTGGACATAAATGTAATTTGTGGCAGTGTTGATAAGTTCAATTTACGTGTTTTAGTAGATGCCGCTCGATTGAGTATTCTACCAATGCCACGTCAACTGATAAACCCATCCTAGGACTGAAGGACATATTCTGTCATGGTCACTTCCACTCAGTAACCCATCCTACGATTGTCCAAAGTATCCATCATGTAAACTGACAAACCTTCAAAACGACTGACGGGCCTATCTTAATCTATCAATTGATAAACCCATCCTACAACTGACATACAAATCCTTTGTTAATGGTGTCAACTGAATAGCACATCCTGCTGTCAAAGGACGTACTCTATCTAAGTCTACGAACTGATAAGGTGCGAGTAACGGACGCATTCTCATATAATTAAATTAGCCTATAAAACGTGTGTTTACATTTCTCGTTAACTTCGCCAAGCATGAGACTTGCCAGACGTGTGGCGTTTTAACGTCTACAACATTGCAAGACATGGTGTACTGTTACCTGTTTAAAATCATATATGTACACACCACCTATACTTGCACACACCACCTCTACTTGCACACGCCACCTCTACTTGCACACACCACCTCTACTTGCACACACCACCTCTACTTGCACAGACCACCTCGACTTGCACACACCACCTCTACTTGCACACACCACCTCTACTTGCACACACCACCTCTACTTGCACACATAACCTCTACTTGCACACACCACCTCTACTTGCACACACCACCTCTACTTGCACATACCACCTCTACTTGCACACACCACCTCTACTTGCACACACCACCTCTACTTGCACACACCACCTCTACTTGCACACAGCAGCGACTGTTTAGTGGCTATATAGCTACACAAAGCCAATGTTCTCGATCTATAAACAACATCGATCCATTAGCTTGTCTATGCGGATATAGACTATATATAACACGGCATTATTATTATTATTATTATTAT